>OY755088.1:0-17500 GCA_963576655.1 Gastrophysa polygoni | reverse complement strand
TTAGGTTAGGTTAGGTTAGGTTAGGTTAGGTTAGGTTAGGTTAGGTTAGGTTAGGTTAGGTTAGGTTAGGTTAGGTTAGGTTAGGTTAGGTTAGGTTAGGTTAGGTTAGGTTAGGTTAGGTTAGGTTAGGTTAGGTTAGGTTAGGTTAGGTTAGGTTAGGTTAGGTTAGGTTAGGTTAGGTTAGGTTAGGTTAGGTTAGGTTAGGTTAGGTTAGGTTAGGTTAGGTTAGGTTAGGTTAGGTTAGGTTAGGTTAGGTTAGGTTAGGTTAGGTTAGGTTAGGTTAGGTTAGGTTAGGTTAGGTTAGGTTAGGTTAGGTTAGGTTAGGTTAGGTTAGGTTAGGTTAGGTTAGGTTAGGTTAGGTTAGGTTAGGTTAGGTTAGGTTAGGTTAGGTTAGGTTAGGTTAGGTTAGGTTAGGTTAGGTTAGGTTAGGTTAGGTTAGGTTAGGTTAGGTTAGGTTAGGTTAGGTTAGGTTAGGTTAGGTTAGGTTAGGTTAGGTTAGGTTAGGTTAGGTTAGGTTAGGTTAGGTTAGGTTAGGTTAGGTTAGGTTAGGTTAGGTTAGGTTAGGTTAGGTTAGGTTAGGTTAGGTTAGGTTAGGTTAGGTTAGGTTAGGTTAGGTTAGGTTAGGTTAGGTTAGGTTAGGTTAGGTTAGGTTAGGTTAGGTTAGGTTAGGTTAGGTTAGGTTAGGTTAGGTTAGGTTAGGTTAGGTTAGGTTAGGTTAGGTTAGGTTAGGTTAGGTTAGGTTAGGTTAGGTTAGGTTAGGTTAGGTTAGGTTAGGTTAGGTTAGGTTAGGTTAGGTTAGGTTAGGTTAGGTTAGGTTAGGTTAGGTTAGGTTAGGTTAGGTTAGGTTAGGTTAGGTTAGGTTAGGTTAGGTTAGGTTAGGTTAGGTTAGGTTAGGTTAGGTTAGGTTAGGTTAGGTTAGGTTAGGTTAGGTTAGGTTAGGTTAGGTTAGGTTAGGTTAGGTTAGGTTAGGTTAGGTTAGGTTAGGTTAGGTTAGGTTAGGTTAGGTTAGGTTAGGTTAGGTTAGGTTAGGTTAGGTTAGGTTAGGTTAGGTTAGGTTAGGTTAGGTTAGGTTAGGTTAGGTTAGGTTAGGTTAGGTTAGGTTAGGTTAGGTTAGGTTAGGTTAGGTTAGGTTAGGTTAGGTTAGGTTAGGTTAGGTTAGGTTAGGTTAGGTTAGGTTAGGTTAGGTTAGGTTAGGTTAGGTTAGGTTAGGTTAGGTTAGGTTAGGTTAGGTTAGGTTAGGTTAGGTTAGGTTAGGTTAGGTTAGGTTAGGTTAGGTTAGGTTAGGTTAGGTTAGGTTAGGTTAGGTTAGGTTAGGTTAGGTTAGGTTAGGTTAGGTTAGGTTAGGTTAGGTTAGGTTAGGTTAGGTTAGGTTAGGTTAGGTTAGGTTAGGTTAGGTTAGGTTAGGTTAGGTTAGGTTAGGTTAGGTTAGGTTAGGTTAGGTTAGGTTAGGTTAGGTTAGGTTAGGTTAGGTTAGGTTAGGTTAGGTTAGGTTAGGTTAGGTTAGGTTAGGTTAGGTTAGGTTAGGTTAGGTTAGGTTAGGTTAGGTTAGGTTAGGTTAGGTTAGGTTAGGTTAGGTTAGGTTAGGTTAGGTTAGGTTAGGTTAGGTTAGGTTAGGTTAGGTTAGGTTAGGTTAGGTTAGGTTAGGTTAGGTTAGGTTAGGTTAGGTTAGGTTAGGTTAGGTTAGGTTAGGTTAGGTTAGGTTAGGTTAGGTTAGGTTAGGTTAGGTTAGGTTAGGTTAGGTTAGGTTAGGTTAGGTTAGGTTAGGTTAGGTTAGGTTAGGTTAGGTTAGGTTAGGTTAGGTTAGGTTAGGTTAGGTTAGGTTAGGTTAGGTTAGGTTAGGTTAGGTTAGGTTAGGTTAGGTTAGGTTAGGTTAGGTTAGGTTAGGTTAGGTTAGGTTAGGTTAGGTTAGGTTAGGTTAGGTTAGGTTAGGTTAGGTTAGGTTAGGTTAGGTTAGGTTAGGTTAGGTTAGGTTAGGTTAGGTTAGGTTAGGTTAGGTTAGGTTAGGTTAGGTTAGGTTAGGTTAGGTTAGGTTAGGTTAGGTTAGGTTAGGTTAGGTTAGGTTAGGTTAGGTTAGGTTAGGTTAGGTTAGGTTAGGTTAGGTTAGGTTAGGTTAGGTTAGGTTAGGTTAGGTTAGGTTAGGTTAGGTTAGGTTAGGTTAGGTTAGGTTAGGTTAGGTTAGGTTAGGTTAGGTTAGGTTAGGTTAGGTTAGGTTAGGTTAGGTTAGGTTAGGTTAGGTTAGGTTAGGTTAGGTTAGGTTAGGTTAGGTTAGGTTAGGTTAGGTTAGGTTAGGTTAGGTTAGGTTAGGTTAGGTTAGGTTAGGTTAGGTTAGGTTAGGTTAGGTTAGGTTAGGTTAGGTTAGGTTAGGTTAGGTTAGGTTAGGTTAGGTTAGGTTAGGTTAGGTTAGGTTAGGTTAGGTTAGGTTAGGTTAGGTTAGGTTAGGTTAGGTTAGGTTAGGTTAGGTTAGGTTAGGTTAGGTTAGGTTAGGTTAGGTTAGGTTAGGTTAGGTTAGGTTAGGTTAGGTTAGGTTAGGTTAGGTTAGGTTAGGTTAGGTTAGGTTAGGTTAGGTTAGGTTAGGTTAGGTTAGGTTAGGTTAGGTTAGGTTAGGTTAGGTTAGGTTAGGTTAGGTTAGGTTAGGTTAGGTTAGGTTAGGTTAGGTTAGGTTAGGTTAGGTTAGGTTAGGTTAGGTTAGGTTAGGTTAGGTTAGGTTAGGTTAGGTTAGGTTAGGTTAGGTTAGGTTAGGTTAGGTTAGGTTAGGTTAGGTTAGGTTAGGTTAGGTTAGGTTAGGTTAGGTTAGGTTAGGTTAGGTTAGGTTAGGTTAGGTTAGGTTAGGTTAGGTTAGGTTAGGTTAGGTTAGGTTAGGTTAGGTTAGGTTAGGTTAGGTTAGGTTAGGTTAGGTTAGGTTAGGTTAGGTTAGGTTAGGTTAGGTTAGGTTAGGTTAGGTTAGGTTAGGTTAGGTTAGGTTAGGTTAGGTTAGGTTAGGTTAGGTTAGGTTAGGTTAGGTTAGGTTAGGTTAGGTTAGGTTAGGTTAGGTTAGGTTAGGTTAGGTTAGGTTAGGTTAGGTTAGGTTAGGTTAGGTTAGGTTAGGTTAGGTTAGGTTAGGTTAGGTTAGGTTAGGTTAGGTTAGGTTAGGTTAGGTTAGGTTAGGTTAGGTTAGGTTAGGTTAGGTTAGGTTAGGTTAGGTTAGGTTAGGTTAGGTTAGGTTAGGTTAGGTTAGGTTAGGTTAGGTTAGGTTAGGTTAGGTTAGGTTAGGTTAGGTTAGGTTAGGTTAGGTTAGGTTAGGTTAGGTTAGGTTAGGTTAGGTTAGGTTAGGTTAGGTTAGGTTAGGTTAGGTTAGGTTAGGTTAGGTTAGGTTAGGTTAGGTTAGGTTAGGTTAGGTTAGGTTAGGTTAGGTTAGGTTAGGTTAGGTTAGGTTAGGTTAGGTTAGGTTAGGTTAGGTTAGGTTAGGTTAGGTTAGGTTAGGTTAGGTTAGGTTAGGTTAGGTTAGGTTAGGTTAGGTTAGGTTAGGTTAGGTTAGGTTAGGTTAGGTTAGGTTAGGTTAGGTTAGGTTAGGTTAGGTTAGGTTAGGTTAGGTTAGGTTAGGTTAGGTTAGGTTAGGTTAGGTTAGGTTAGGTTAGGTTAGGTTAGGTTAGGTTAGGTTAGGTTAGGTTAGGTTAGGTTAGGTTAGGTTAGGTTAGGTTAGGTTAGGTTAGGTTAGGTTAGGTTAGGTTAGGTTAGGTTAGGTTAGGTTAGGTTAGGTTAGGTTAGGTTAGGTTAGGTTAGGTTAGGTTAGGTTAGGTTAGGTTAGGTTAGGTTAGGTTAGGTTAGGTTAGGTTAGGTTAGGTTAGGTTAGGTTAGGTTAGGTTAGGTTAGGTTAGGTTAGGTTAGGTTAGGTTAGGTTAGGTTAGGTTAGGTTAGGTTAGGTTAGGTTAGGTTAGGTTAGGTTAGGTTAGGTTAGGTTAGGTTAGGTTAGGTTAGGTTAGGTTAGGTTAGGTTAGGTTAGGTTAGGTTAGGTTAGGTTAGGTTAGGTTAGGTTAGGTTAGGTTAGGTTAGGTTAGGTTAGGTTAGGTTAGGTTAGGTTAGGTTAGGTTAGGTTAGGTTAGGTTAGGTTAGGTTAGGTTAGGTTAGGTTAGGTTAGGTTAGGTTAGGTTAGGTTAGGTTAGGTTAGGTTAGGTTAGGTTAGGTTAGGTTAGGTTAGGTTAGGTTAGGTTAGGTTAGGTTAGGTTAGGTTAGGTTAGGTTAGGTTAGGTTAGGTTAGGTTAGGTTAGGTTAGGTTAGGTTAGGTTAGGTTAGGTTAGGTTAGGTTAGGTTAGGTTAGGTTAGGTTAGGTTAGGTTAGGTTAGGTTAGGTTAGGTTAGGTTAGGTTAGGTTAGGTTAGGTTAGGTTAGGTTAGGTTAGGTTAGGTTAGGTTAGGTTAGGTCTAGGTTAGGTTAGGTTAGGTTAGGTTAGGTTAGGTTAGGTTAGGTTAGGTTAGGTTAGGTTAGGTTAGGTTAGGTTAGGTTAGGTTAGGTTAGGTTAGGTTAGGTTAGGTTAGGTTAGGTTAGGTTAGGTTAGGTTAGGTTAGGTTAGGTTAGGTTAGGTTAGGTTAGGTTAGGTTAGGTTAGGTTAGGTTAGGTTAGGTTAGGTTAGGTTAGGTTAGGTTAGGTTAGGTTAGGTTAGGTTAGGTTAGGTTAGGTTAGGTTAGGTTAGGTTAGGTTAGGTTAGGTTAGGTTAGGTTAGGTTAGGTTAGGTTAGGTTAGGTTAGGTTAGGTTAGGTTAGGTTAGGTTAGGTTAGGTTAGGTTAGGTTAGGTTAGGTTAGGTTAGGTTAGGTTAGGTTAGGTTAGGTTAGGTTAGGTTAGGTTAGGTTAGGTTAGGTTAGGTTAGGTTAGGTTAGGTTAGGTTAGGTTAGGTTAGGTTAGGTTAGGTTAGGTTAGGTTAGGTTAGGTTAGGTTAGGTTAGGTTAGGTTAGGTTAGGTTAGGTTAGGTTAGGTTAGGTTAGGTTAGGTTAGGTTAGGTTAGGTTAGGTTAGGTTAGGTTAGGTTAGGTTAGGTTAGGTTAGGTTAGGTTAGGTTAGGTTAGGTTAGGTTAGGTTAGGTTAGGTTAGGTTAGGTTAGGTTAGGTTAGGTTAGGTTAGGTTAGGTTAGGTTAGGTTAGGTTAGGTTAGGTTAGGTTAGGTTAGGTTAGGTTAGGTTAGGTTAGGTTAGGTTAGGTTAGGTTAGGTTAGGTTAGGTTAGGTTAGGTTAGGTTAGGTTAGGTTAGGTTAGGTTAGGTTAGGTTAGGTTAGGTTAGGTTAGGTTAGGTTAGGTTAGGTTAGGTTAGGTTAGGTTAGGTTAGGTTAGGTTAGGTTAGGTTAGGTTAGGTTAGGTTAGGTTAGGTTAGGTTAGGTTAGGTTAGGTTAGGTTAGGTTAGGTTAGGTTAGGTTAGGTTAGGTTAGGTTAGGTTAGGTTAGGTTAGGTTAGGTTAGGTTAGGTTAGGTTAGGTTAGGTTAGGTTAGGTTAGGTTAGGTTAGGTTAGGTTAGGTTAGGTTAGGTTAGGTTAGGTTAGGTTAGGTTAGGTTAGGTTAGGTTAGGTTAGGTTAGGTTAGGTTAGGTTAGGTTAGGTTAGGTTAGGTTAGGTTAGGTTAGGTTAGGTTAGGTTAGGTTAGGTTAGGTTAGGTTAGGTTAGGTTAGGTTAGGTTAGGTTAGGTTAGGTTAGGTTAGGTTAGGTTAGGTTAGGTTAGGTTAGGTTAGGTTAGGTTAGGTTAGGTTAGGTTAGGTTAGGTTAGGTTAGGTTAGGTTAGGTTAGGTTAGGTTAGGTTAGGTTAGGTTAGGTTAGGTTAGGTTAGGTTAGGTTAGGTTAGGTTAGGTTAGGTTAGGTTAGGTTAGGTTAGGTTAGGTTAGGTTAGGTTAGGTTAGGTTAGGTTAGGTTAGGTTAGGTTAGGTTAGGTTAGGTTAGGTTAGGTTAGGTTAGGTTAGGTTAGGTTAGGTTAGGTTAGGTTAGGTTAGGTTAGGTTAGGTTAGGTTAGGTTAGGTTAGGTTAGGTTAGGTTAGGTTAGGTTAGGTTAGGTTAGGTTAGGTTAGGTTAGGTTAGGTTAGGTTAGGTTAGGTTAGGTTAGGTTAGGTTAGGTTAGGTTAGGTTAGGTTAGGTTAGGTTAGGTTAGGTTAGGTTAGGTTAGGTTAGGTTAGGTTAGGTTAGGTTAGGTTAGGTTAGGTTAGGTTAGGTTAGGTTAGGTTAGGTTAGGTTAGGTTAGGTTAGGTTAGGTTAGGTTAGGTTAGGTTAGGTTAGGTTAGGTTAGGTTAGGTTAGGTTAGGTTAGGTTAGGTTAGGTTAGGTTAGGTTAGGTTAGGTTAGGTTAGGTTAGGTTAGGTTAGGTTAGGTTAGGTTAGGTTAGGTTAGGTTAGGTTAGGTTAGGTTAGGTTAGGTTAGGTTAGGTTAGGTTAGGTTAGGTTAGGTTAGGTTAGGTTAGGTTAGGTTAGGTTAGGTTAGGTTAGGTTAGGTTAGGTTAGGTTAGGTTAGGTTAGGTTAGGTTAGGTTAGGTTAGGTTAGGTTAGGTTAGGTTAGGTTAGGTTAGGTTAGGTTAGGTTAGGTTAGGTTAGGTTAGGTTAGGTTAGGTTAGGTTAGGTTAGGTTAGGTTAGGTTAGGTTAGGTTAGGTTAGGTTAGGTTAGGTTAGGTTAGGTTAGGTTAGGTTAGGTTAGGTTAGGTTAGGTTAGGTTAGGTTAGGTTAGGTTAGGTTAGGTTAGGTTAGGTTAGGTTAGGTTAGGTTAGGTTAGGTTAGGTTAGGTTAGGTTAGGTTAGGTTAGGTTAGGTTAGGTTAGGTTAGGTTAGGTTAGGTTAGGTTAGGTTAGGTTAGGTTAGGTTAGGTTAGGTTAGGTTAGGTTAGGTTAGGTTAGGTTAGGTTAGGTTAGGTTAGGTTAGGTTAGGTTAGGTTAGGTTAGGTTAGGTTAGGTTAGGTTAGGTTAGGTTAGGTTAGGTTAGGTTAGGTTAGGTTAGGTTAGGTTAGGTTAGGTTAGGTTAGGTTAGGTTAGGTTAGGTTAGGTTAGGTTAGGTTAGGTTAGGTTAGGTTAGGTTAGGTTAGGTTAGGTTAGGTTAGGTTAGGTTAGGTTAGGTTAGGTTAGGTTAGGTTAGGTTAGGTTAGGTTAGGTTAGGTTAGGTTAGGTTAGGTTAGGTTAGGTTAGGTTAGGTTAGGTTAGGTTAGGTTAGGTTAGGTTAGGTTAGGTTAGGTTAGGTTAGGTTAGGTTAGGTTAGGTTAGGTTAGGTTAGGTTAGGTTAGGTTAGGTTAGGTTAGGTTAGGTTAGGTTAGGTTAGGTTAGGTTAGGTTAGGTTAGGTTAGGTTAGGTTAGGTTAGGTTAGGTTAGGTTAGGTTAGGTTAGGTTAGGTTAGGTTAGGTTAGGTTAGGTTAGGTTAGGTTAGGTTAGGTTAGGTTAGGTTAGGTTAGGTTAGGTTAGGTTAGGTTAGGTTAGGTTAGGTTAGGTTAGGTTAGGTTAGGTTAGGTTAGGTTAGGTTAGGTTAGGTTAGGTTAGGTTAGGTTAGGTTAGGTTAGGTTAGGTTAGGTTAGGTTAGGTTAGGTTAGGTTAGGTTAGGTTAGGTTAGGTTAGGTTAGGTTAGGTTAGGTTAGGTTAGGTTAGGTTAGGTTAGGTTAGGTTAGGTTAGGTTAGGTTAGGTTAGGTTAGGTTAGGTTAGGTTAGGTTAGGTTAGGTTAGGTTAGGTTAGGTTAGGTTAGGTTAGGTTAGGTTAGGTTAGGTTAGGTTAGGTTAGGTTAGGTTAGGTTAGGTTAGGTTAGGTTAGGTTAGGTTAGGTTAGGTTAGGTTAGGTTAGGTTAGGTTAGGTTAGGTTAGGTTAGGTTAGGTTAGGTTAGGTTAGGTTAGGTTAGGTTAGGTTAGGTTAGGTTAGGTTAGGTTAGGTTAGGTTAGGTTAGGTTAGGTTAGGTTAGGTTAGGTTAGGTTAGGTTAGGTTAGGTTAGGTTAGGTTAGGTTAGGTTAGGTTAGGTTAGGTTAGGTTAGGTTAGGTTAGGTTAGGTTAGGTTAGGTTAGGTTAGGTTAGGTTAGGTTAGGTTAGGTTAGGTTAGGTTAGGTTAGGTTAGGTTAGGTTAGGTTAGGTTAGGTTAGGTTAGGTTAGGTTAGGTTAGGTTAGGTTAGGTTAGGTTAGGTTAGGTTAGGTTAGGTTAGGTTAGGTTAGGTTAGGTTAGGTTAGGTTAGGTTAGGTTAGGTTAGGTTAGGTTAGGTTAGGTTAGGTTAGGTTAGGTTAGGTTAGGTTAGGTTAGGTTAGGTTAGGTTAGGTTAGGTTAGGTTAGGTTAGGTTAGGTTAGGTTAGGTTAGGTTAGGTTAGGTTAGGTTAGGTTAGGTTAGGTTAGGTTAGGTTAGGTTAGGTTAGGTTAGGTTAGGTTAGGTTAGGTTAGGTTAGGTTAGGTTAGGTTAGGTTAGGTTAGGTTAGGTTAGGTTAGGTTAGGTTAGGTTAGGTTAGGTTAGGTTAGGTTAGGTTAGGTTAGGTTAGGTTAGGTTAGGTTAGGTTAGGTTAGGTTAGGTTAGGTTAGGTTAGGTTAGGTTAGGTTAGGTTAGGTTAGGTTAGGTTAGGTTAGGTTAGGTTAGGTTAGGTTAGGTTAGGTTAGGTTAGGTTAGGTTAGGTTAGGTTAGGTTAGGTTAGGTTAGGTTAGGTTAGGTTAGGTTAGGTTAGGTTAGGTTAGGTTAGGTTAGGTTAGGTTAGGTTAGGTTAGGTTAGGTTAGGTTAGGTTAGGTTAGGTTAGGTTAGGTTAGGTTAGGTTAGGTTAGGTTAGGTTAGGTTAGGTTAGGTTAGGTTAGGTTAGGTTAGGTTAGGTTAGGTTAGGTTAGGTTAGGTTAGGTTAGGTTAGGTTAGGTTAGGTTAGGTTAGGTTAGGTTAGGTTAGGTTAGGTTAGGTTAGGTTAGGTTAGGTTAGGTTAGGTTAGGTTAGGTTAGGTTAGGTTAGGTTAGGTTAGGTTAGGTTAGGTTAGGTTAGGTTAGGTTAGGTTAGGTTAGGTTAGGTTAGGTTAGGTTAGGTTAGGTTAGGTTAGGTTAGGTTAGGTTAGGTTAGGTTAGGTTAGGTTAGGTTAGGTTAGGTTAGGTTAGGTTAGGTTAGGTTAGGTTAGGTTAGGTTAGGTTAGGTTAGGTTAGGTTAGGTTAGGTTAGGTTAGGTTAGGTTAGGTTAGGTTAGGTTAGGTTAGGTTAGGTTAGGTTAGGTTAGGTTAGGTTAGGTTAGGTTAGGTTAGGTTAGGTTAGGTTAGGTTAGGTTAGGTTAGGTTAGGTTAGGTTAGGTTAGGTTAGGTTAGGTTAGGTTAGGTTAGGTTAGGTTAGGTTAGGTTAGGTTAGGTTAGGTTAGGTTAGGTTAGGTTAGGTTAGGTTAGGTTAGGTTAGGTTAGGTTAGGTTAGGTTAGGTTAGGTTAGGTTAGGTTAGGTTAGGTTAGGTTAGGTTAGGTTAGGTTAGGTTAGGTTAGGTTAGGTTAGGTTAGGTTAGGTTAGGTTAGGTTAGGTTAGGTTAGGTTAGGTTAGGTTAGGTTAGGTTAGGTTAGGTTAGGTTAGGTTAGGTTAGGTTAGGTTAGGTTAGGTTAGGTTAGGTTAGGTTAGGTTAGGTTAGGTTAGGTTAGGTTAGGTTAGGTTAGGTTAGGTTAGGTTAGGTTAGGTTAGGTTAGGTTAGGTTAGGTTAGGTTAGGTTAGGTTAGGTTAGGTTAGGTTAGGTTAGGTTAGGTTAGGTTAGGTTAGGTTAGGTTAGGTTAGGTTAGGTTAGGTTAGGTTAGGTTAGGTTAGGTTAGGTTAGGTTAGGTTAGGTTAGGTTAGGTTAGGTTAGGTTAGGTTAGGTTAGGTTAGGTTAGGTTAGGTTAGGTTAGGTTAGGTTAGGTTAGGTTAGGTTAGGTTAGGTTAGGTTAGGTTAGGTTAGGTTAGGTTAGGTTAGGTTAGGTTAGGTTAGGTTAGGTTAGGTTAGGTTAGGTTAGGTTAGGTTAGGTTAGGTTAGGTTAGGTTAGGTTAGGTTAGGTTAGGTTAGGTTAGGTTAGGTTAGGTTAGGTTAGGTTAGGTTAGGTTAGGTTAGGTTAGGTTAGGTTAGGTTAGGTTAGGTTAGGTTAGGTTAGGTTAGGTTAGGTTAGGTTAGGTTAGGTTAGGTTAGGTTAGGTTAGGTTAGGTTAGGTTAGGTTAGGTTAGGTTAGGTTAGGTTAGGTTAGGTTAGGTTAGGTTAGGTTAGGTTAGGTTAGGTTAGGTTAGGTTAGGTTAGGTTAGGTTAGGTTAGGTTAGGTTAGGTTAGGTTAGGTTAGGTTAGGTTAGGTTAGGTTAGGTTAGGTTAGGTTAGGTTAGGTTAGGTTAGGTTAGGTTAGGTTAGGTTAGGTTAGGTTAGGTTAGGTTAGGTTAGGTTAGGTTAGGTTAGGTTAGGTTAGGTTAGGTTAGGTTAGGTTAGGTTAGGTTAGGTTAGGTTAGGTTAGGTTAGGTTAGGTTAGGTTAGGTTAGGTTAGGTTAGGTTAGGTTAGGTTAGGTTAGGTTAGGTTAGGTTAGGTTAGGTTAGGTTAGGTTAGGTTAGGTTAGGTTAGGTTAGGTTAGGTTAGGTTAGGTTAGGTTAGGTTAGGTTAGGTTAGGTTAGGTTAGGTTAGGTTAGGTTAGGTTAGGTTAGGTTAGGTTAGGTTAGGTTAGGTTAGGTTAGGTTAGGTTAGGTTAGGTTAGGTTAGGTTAGGTTAGGTTAGGTTAGGTTAGGTTAGGTTAGGTTAGGTTAGGTTAGGTTAGGTTAGGTTAGGTTAGGTTAGGTTAGGTTAGGTTAGGTTAGGTTAGGTTAGGTTAGGTTAGGTTAGGTTAGGTTAGGTTAGGTTAGGTTAGGTTAGGTTAGGTTAGGTTAGGTTAGGTTAGGTTAGGTTAGGTTAGGTTAGGTTAGGTTAGGTTAGGTTAGGTTAGGTTAGGTTAGGTTAGGTTAGGTTAGGTTAGGTTAGGTTAGGTTAGGTTAGGTTAGGTTAGGTTAGGTTAGGTTAGGTTAGGTTAGGTTAGGTTAGGTTAGGTTAGGTTAGGTTAGGTTAGGTTAGGTTAGGTTAGGTTAGGTTAGGTTAGGTTAGGTTAGGTTAGGTTAGGTTAGGTTAGGTTAGGTTAGGTTAGGTTAGGTTAGGTTAGGTTAGGTTAGGTTAGGTTAGGTTAGGTTAGGTTAGGTTAGGTTAGGTTAGGTTAGGTTAGGTTAGGTTAGGTTAGGTTAGGTTAGGTTAGGTTAGGTTAGGTTAGGTTAGGTTAGGTTAGGTTAGGTTAGGTTAGGTTAGGTTAGGTTAGGTTAGGTTAGGTTAGGTTAGGTTAGGTTAGGTTAGGTTAGGTTAGGTTAGGTTAGGTTAGGTTAGGTTAGGTTAGGTTAGGTTAGGTTAGGTTAGGTTAGGTTAGGTTAGGTTAGGTTAGGTTAGGTTAGGTTAGGTTAGGTTAGGTTAGGTTAGGTTAGGTTAGGTTAGGTTAGGTTAGGTTAGGTTAGGTTAGGTTAGGTTAGGTTAGGTTAGGTTAGGTTAGGTTAGGTTAGGTTAGGTTAGGTTAGGTTAGGTTAGGTTAGGTTAGGTTAGGTTAGGTTAGGTTAGGTTAGGTTAGGTTAGGTTAGGTTAGGTTAGGTTAGGTTAGGTTAGGTTAGGTTAGGTTAGGTTAGGTTAGGTTAGGTTAGGTTAGGTTAGGTTAGGTTAGGTTAGGTTAGGTTAGGTTAGGTTAGGTTAGGTTAGGTTAGGTTAGGTTAGGTTAGGTTAGGTTAGGTTAGGTTAGGTTAGGTTAGGTTAGGTTAGGTTAGGTTAGGTTAGGTTAGGTTAGGTTAGGTTAGGTTAGGTTAGGTTAGGTTAGGTTAGGTTAGGTTAGGTTAGGTTAGGTTAGGTTAGGTTAGGTTAGGTTAGGTTAGGTTAGGTTAGGTTAGGTTAGGTTAGGTTAGGTTAGGTTAGGTTAGGTTAGGTTAGGTTAGGTTAGGTTAGGTTAGGTTAGGTTAGGTTAGGTTAGGTTAGGTTAGGTTAGGTTAGGTTAGGTTAGGTTAGGTTAGGTTAGGTTAGGTTAGGTTAGGTTAGGTTAGGTTAGGTTAGGTTAGGTTAGGTTAGGTTAGGTTAGGTTAGGTTAGGTTAGGTTAGGTTAGGTTAGGTTAGGTTAGGTTAGGTTAGGTTAGGTTAGGTTAGGTTAGGTTAGGTTAGGTTAGGTTAGGTTAGGTTAGGTTAGGTTAGGTTAGGTTAGGTTAGGTTAGGTTAGGTTAGGTTAGGTTAGGTTAGGTTAGGTTAGGTTAGGTTAGGTTAGGTTAGGTTAGGTTAGGTTAGGTTAGGTTAGGTTAGGTTAGGTTAGGTTAGGTTAGGTTAGGTTAGGTTAGGTTAGGTTAGGTTAGGTTAGGTTAGGTTAGGTTAGGTTAGGTTAGGTTAGGTTAGGTTAGGTTAGGTTAGGTTAGGTTAGGTTAGGTTAGGTTAGGTTAGGTTAGGTTAGGTTAGGTTAGGTTAGGTTAGGTTAGGTTAGGTTAGGTTAGGTTAGGTTAGGTTAGGTTAGGTTAGGTTAGGTTAGGTTAGGTTAGGTTAGGTTAGGTTAGGTTAGGTTAGGTTAGGTTAGGTTAGGTTAGGTTAGGTTAGGTTAGGTTAGGTTAGGTTAGGTTAGGTTAGGTTAGGTTAGGTTAGGTTAGGTTAGGTTAGGTTAGGTTAGGTTAGGTTAGGTTAGGTTAGGTTAGGTTAGGTTAGGTTAGGTTAGGTTAGGTTAGGTTAGGTTAGGTTAGGTTAGGTTAGGTTAGGTTAGGTTAGGTTAGGTTAGGTTAGGTTAGGTTAGGTTAGGTTAGGTTAGGTTAGGTTAGGTTAGGTTAGGTTAGGTTAGGTTAGGTTAGGTTAGGTTAGGTTAGGTTAGGTTAGGTTAGGTTAGGTTAGGTTAGGTTAGGTTAGGTTAGGTTAGGTTAGGTTAGGTTAGGTTAGGTTAGGTTAGGTTAGGTTAGGTTAGGTTAGGTTAGGTTAGGTTAGGTTAGGTTAGGTTAGGTTAGGTTAGGTTAGGTTAGGTTAGGTTAGGTTAGGTTAGGTTAGGTTAGGTTAGGTTAGGTTAGGTTAGGTTAGGTTAGGTTAGGTTAGGTTAGGTTAGGTTAGGTTAGGTTAGGTTAGGTTAGGTTAGGTTAGGTTAGGTTAGGTTAGGTTAGGTTAGGTTAGGTTAGGTTAGGTTAGGTTAGGTTAGGTTAGGTTAGGTTAGGTTAGGTTAGGTTAGGTTAGGTTAGGTTAGGTTAGGTTAGGTTAGGTTAGGTTAGGTTAGGTTAGGTTAGGTTAGGTTAGGTTAGGTTAGGTTAGGTTAGGTTAGGTTAGGTTAGGTTAGGTTAGGTTAGGTTAGGTTAGGTTAGGTTAGGTTAGGTTAGGTTAGGTTAGGTTAGGTTAGGTTAGGTTAGGTTAGGTTAGGTTAGGTTAGGTTAGGTTAGGTTAGGTTAGGTTAGGTTAGGTTAGGTTAGGTTAGGTTAGGTTAGGTTAGGTTAGGTTAGGTTAGGTTAGGTTAGGTTAGGTTAGGTTAGGTTAGGTTAGGTTAGGTTAGGTTAGGTTAGGTTAGGTTAGGTTAGGTTAGGTTAGGTTAGGTTAGGTTAGGTTAGGTTAGGTTAGGTTAGGTTAGGTTAGGTTAGGTTAGGTTAGGTTAGGTTAGGTTAGGTTAGGTTAGGTTAGGTTAGGTTAGGTTAGGTTAGGTTAGGTTAGGTTAGGTTAGGTTAGGTTAGGTTAGGTTAGGTTAGGTTAGGTTAGGTTAGGTTAGGTTAGGTTAGGTTAGGTTAGGTTAGGTTAGGTTAGGTTAGGTTAGGTTAGGTTAGGTTAGGTTAGGTTAGGTTAGGTTAGGTTAGGTTAGGTTAGGTTAGGTTAGGTTAGGTTAGGTTAGGTTAGGTTAGGTTAGGTTAGGTTAGGTTAGGTTAGGTTAGGTTAGGTTAGGTTAGGTTAGGTTAGGTTAGGTTAGGTTAGGTTAGGTTAGGTTAGGTTAGGTTAGGTTAGGTTAGGTTAGGTTAGGTTAGGTTAGGTTAGGTTAGGTTAGGTTAGGTTAGGTTAGGTTAGGTTAGGTTAGGTTAGGTTAGGTTAGGTTAGGTTAGGTTAGGTTAGGTTAGGTTAGGTTAGGTTAGGTTAGGTTAGGTTAGGTTAGGTTAGGTTAGGTTAGGTTAGGTTAGGTTAGGTTAGGTTAGGTTAGGTTAGGTTAGGTTAGGTTAGGTTAGGTTAGGTTAGGTTAGGTTAGGTTAGGTTAGGTTAGGTTAGGTTAGGTTAGGTTAGGTTAGGTTAGGTTAGGTTAGGTTAGGTTAGGTTAGGTTAGGTTAGGTTAGGTTAGGTTAGGTTAGGTTAGGTTAGGTTAGGTTAGGTTAGGTTAGGTTAGGTTAGGTTAGGTTAGGTTAGGTTAGGTTAGGTTAGGTTAGGTTAGGTTAGGTTAGGTTAGGTTAGGTTAGGTTAGGTTAGGTTAGGTTAGGTTAGGTTAGGTTAGGTTAGGTTAGGTTAGGTTAGGTTAGGTTAGGTTAGGTTAGGTTAGGTTAGGTTAGGTTAGGTTAGGTTAGGTTAGGTTAGGTTAGGTTAGGTTAGGTTAGGTTAGGTTAGGTTAGGTTAGGTTAGGTTAGGTTAGGTTAGGTTAGGTTAGGTTAGGTTAGGTTAGGTTAGGTTAGGTTAGGTTAGGTTAGGTTAGGTTAGGTTAGGTTAGGTTAGGTTAGGTTAGGTTAGGTTAGGTTAGGTTAGGTTAGGTTAGGTTAGGTTAGGTTAGGTTAGGTTAGGTTAGGTTAGGTTAGGTTAGGTTAGGTTAGGTTAGGTTAGGTTAGGTTAGGTTAGGTTAGGTTAGGTTAGGTTAGGTTAGGTTAGGTTAGGTTAGGTTAGGTTAGGTTAGGTTAGGTTAGGTTAGGTTAGGTTAGGTTAGGTTAGGTTAGGTTAGGTTAGGTTAGGTTAGGTTAGGTTAGGTTAGGTTAGGTTAGGTTAGGTTAGGTTAGGTTAGGTTAGGTTAGGTTAGGTTAGGTTAGGTTAGGTTAGGTTAGGTTAGGTTAGGTTAGGTTAGGTTAGGTTAGGTTAGGTTAGGTTAGGTTAGGTTAGGTTAGGTTAGGTTAGGTTAGGTTAGGTTAGGTTAGGTTAGGTTAGGTTAGGTTAGGTTAGGTTAGGTTAGGTTAGGTTAGGTTAGGTTAGGTTAGGTTAGGTTAGGTTAGGTTAGGTTAGGTTAGGTTAGGTTAGGTTAGGTTAGGTTAGGTTAGGTTAGGTTAGGTTAGGTTAGGTTAGGTTAGGTTAGGTTAGGTTAGGTTAGGTTAGGTTAGGTTAGGTTAGGTTAGGTTAGGTTAGGTTAGGTTAGGTTAGGTTAGGTTAGGTTAGGTTAGGTTAGGTTAGGTTAGGTTAGGTTAGGTTAGGTTAGGTTAGGTTAGGTTAGGTTAGGTTAGGTTAGGTTAGGTTAGGTTAGGTTAGGTTAGGTTAGGTTAGGTTAGGTTAGGTTAGGTTAGGTTAGGTTAGGTTAGGTTAGGTTAGGTTAGGTTAGGTTAGGTTAGGTTAGGTTAGGTTAGGTTAGGTTAGGTTAGGTTAGGTTAGGTTAGGTTAGGTTAGGTTAGGTTAGGTTAGGTTAGGTTAGGTTAGGTTAGGTTAGGTTAGGTTAGGTTAGGTTAGGTTAGGTTAGGTTAGGTTAGGTTAGGTTAGGTTAGGTTAGGTTAGGTTAGGTTAGGTTAGGTTAGGTTAGGTTAGGTTAGGTTAGGTTAGGTTAGGTTAGGTTAGGTTAGGTTAGGTTAGGTTAGGTTAGGTTAGGTTAGGTTAGGTTAGGTTAGGTTAGGTTAGGTTAGGTTAGGTTAGGTTAGGTTAGGTTAGGTTAGGTTAGGTTAGGTTAGGTTAGGTTAGGTTAGGTTAGGTTAGGTTAGGTTAGGTTAGGTTAGGTTAGGTTAGGTTAGGTTAGGTTAGGTTAGGTTAGGTTAGGTTAGGTTAGGTTAGGTTAGGTTAGGTTAGGTTAGGTTAGGTTAGGTTAGGTTAGGTTAGGTTAGGTTAGGTTAGGTTAGGTTAGGTTAGGTTAGGTTAGGTTAGGTTAGGTTAGGTTAGGTTAGGTTAGGTTAGGTTAGGTTAGGTTAGGTTAGGTTAGGTTAGGTTAGGTTAGGTTAGGTTAGGTTAGGTTAGGTTAGGTTAGGTTAGGTTAGGTTAGGTTAGGTTAGGTTAGGTTAGGTTAGGTTAGGTTAGGTTAGGTTAGGTTAGGTTAGGTTAGGTTAGGTTAGGTTAGGTTAGGTTAGGTTAGGTTAGGTTAGGTTAGGTTAGGTTAGGTTAGGTTAGGTTAGGTTAGGTTAGGTTAGGTTAGGTTAGGTTAGGTTAGGTTAGGTTAGGTTAGGTTAGGTTAGGTTAGGTTAGGTTAGGTTAGGTTAGGTTAGGTTAGGTTAGGTTAGGTTAGGTTAGGTTAGGTTAGGTTAGGTTAGGTTAGGTTAGGTTAGGTTAGGTTAGGTTAGGTTAGGTTAGGTTAGGTTAGGTTAGGTTAGGTTAGGTTAGGTTAGGTTAGGTTAGGTTAGGTTAGGTTAGGTTAGGTTAGGTTAGGTTAGGTTAGGTTAGGTTAGGTTAGGTTAGGTTAGGTTAGGTTAGGTTAGGTTAGGTTAGGTTAGGTTAGGTTAGGTTAGGTTAGGTTAGGTTAGGTTAGGTTAGGTTAGGTTAGGTTAGGTTAGGTTAGGTTAGGTTAGGTTAGGTTAGGTTAGGTTAGGTTAGGTTAGGTTAGGTTAGGTTAGGTTAGGTTAGGTTAGGTTAGGTTAGGTTAGGTTAGGTTAGGTTAGGTTAGGTTAGGTTAGGTTAGGTTAGGTTAGGTTAGGTTAGGTTAGGTTAGGTTAGGTTAGGTTAGGTTAGGTTAGGTTGTGGCTAATTTAGGAGACGGATTCGAACGAAACTATAGGCTAACGTTCTACGAATACAGGGCGTTCTAATGACCCAATAAGTACCGCCGGGCGATGGCGGCCAAAAAAGATACGGGGTAAAACGCGAAATCGGCGATCCTAAAAGTCGACCGATCCGAACGGGACTTTCGACGTTCGACAGGGCTCGGTCGACAGTACCTTAAAACACAATAAGTACAAGCCTAATGCTAAGTAATTTTTACTTAGTATATTTTCGAATGATCTTTAAAGATGGAAATTTACGTCGGGTTAGGGAAGGGGCGGGGGAAGGGGACGCGGGATGACCAGTGGGGGGGCGCGGGAGGGGGGCGGGAGGGGGCGAAAAAGGGGAGGAGCTCTCGGGAAGCGAAAAACGGGGTGGGGGGGGGGGGGTGGCGGCGAGGAAGCCGCGGAGCGGCTCGGCGCATTTATACAGGGTGGACTTTTTTCAAGGTCACTATACAGGGTGGATTTGGTGAATTCGCATGAGGTGGTAGGCCGCGAAGCGGCCGACCGGGCGACGGAGGAGGACGTCGAGAGCGGTACATTTATACAGGGTGGACTTTTTTCAAGGTCACTATACAGGGTGGATTTGGTGAATTCGCATGAGGTGGTAGGCCGCGAAGCGGCCGACCGGGCGACGGAGGAGGACGTCGAGAGCGGTACATTTATACAGGGTGGATTTTTTCAAGGTCACCATACAGGGTGGAATATACAGTCCGGCGTCGGCCGCGAAGCGGCCGACGAGGTGAACATCGAGGGTGGCCGCGAAGCGGCCAAGAATACGTCGCATTTATACTTTTTTTTTTTTAAATTTTT